>JBBDGP010002666.1:0-30959 GCA_037952835.1 Lithobates septentrionalis | reverse complement strand
GACACCCGCCGGCTTCATATCCTTTCCAGGAATACATTTCAGTGAAAGTTGTGGTTTTTTTTTTTTTAAGATTTATTCTTAGAACCTATTCTACCCCGTCCCCGGCCAGTACCTGTCCCCTGCTAAGACCCGTTCCATCCCCTCCCCCTGAGACCTGTCCCGTCCCCAGCTGAGATCCGTCCTGTCCCGTCCCGAGACTCGCTCCCGGCTGAGACCCGTTCCTGGCGGAGATCCATCCTATCCTATTCTGAGACCCGTTCCTGGCTGGGATTTGCTTTGTCCTGTCCCGTTCTGAGACCCGTCCCATCTCCCCCCCCCCCCCCCCGACCCGTTCCTGGCTGACATCCGTTTTGTCCTGTTCCCGGCTAAAACCCATATCGTCCTGTCCCCGTCCCGGGACCCATCCCATCCCTGGCTGAGATCCGTCCTGTCCCGTCCCGAGACTCGCCCCCGGCCGAGACCCGTTCCTGGCTGAGATCCATCCCATCCTATTCTGAGACCCGTTCCTGGCTTAGATTTGCTTTGTCCTGGCCCGTTCTGAGACCCGTCCCCAGCTGGTACCTGTCTCTTCCCCACTGGTACCTGTCCCCCCGCTAACACCCGTTCCGTTCCATTCCATCCTTGGCTGAGACCTGTCCTATCCCTGGCTGAGATCCGTCTCGTCCCGAGACTCGCCCCTGGCTGGTACCTGTCCCATCCCTGTCTGATACCCGTCCTGCGGCTGAGACCCGTTCTGACCCATTCCGAGACCCGTCCCTGGCTGAGATCCATTTTGTCCTGTCCCGTTCTGACACCCATTCAGTCCTGTTCCCGGCTAAAACCCATACAGTCCTGTCCCGTCCCGAGACCCGTCCTGAGACCCCTTCCCAGCCGAGATCCATCCTGTCCCATTCTGAGACCCGTTCCTGACTGACATTCCGTTTTGTCCTGTTCCCGGCTAAAACCCGTATCGTCCTGTCCCCGTCCCGAGACCCGTCCCATCCCTGGCTGAGAACTGTCCTGTCCCGTCCCCGTCTGATTCTTGGCTGAGGCCCGTCTGATTCTTGGCTGAGGCCCGTCTGATTCTTGGCTGAGGCCCGTCTGATTCTTGGCTGAGGCCCGTCTGATTCTTGGCTGAGGCATTGGCCTTCTCAATGAACGGACAGGAAAGGTGGATGTCCAGTGTGGTGTGCGCTCACATCTGTGTTCCGTGACATGTAAAATCCGACGGCCTTACTCCTCCGAGGATCAGGAATGACAGGCCCGGGCCCAGAGCTGACACTTCATGTGTCTATATATAGAGCCCTGGGAATGTCCTCGTCTGCTGCACCAGACCATCATGAGAGAGCGTCTGCCCCCCGGACTTGTCTGCAACCTGGGAAAATCCCCCGTTCATAGCCTGCAGCGGAGCTTAGGGGCCCCATGAGGTGTGAGATCCCACCAGATTGGGGGTCACAACCCGCAGAGATTACGGAGGGCTGGTCCACCAACGCTAATTCCGTTTTTGGTGGAAACTGCAAAAACTTTCAGCCAGTTATGGGCGCTGGACATGCTACACTGTTATGCTACACCCTTCAAAATACACCGCGCATGCGTAGTGCGTCCGCTCCTTCTACTCTTCCCCTATTGCTGGCAGTTAGTCGGGACTTTCTGTGTAAATTCGGATGCAGGGGGGTCATTTATAAGGGGTTGTCACAATAATAAAGCTTTATCTGTAGGTAAAATGAATGTCTCCCCAACGTGCTCCGCTTAGGAGATGTCCCCAGAGAGCAGCAGCCGGTGATGTCACAGCGCATCCGTTCCTTCAGAGCTGAGTGATGTCATCACGGCTCAGCCAATCATGCGGCAGCCGCCCGAACCCAAAAGACAGATGGAAGCCTCTGCAGCAGTGACGGTGCACCCGACACATCGTCCCTTTCCCCCGCAAGTCTACTACCGCTTTACCGGAGAGACTACTTCCCCATCAGGTCCACCGGCTGCTGATTAGGCAGATCTGATGGGAAACTCCTCTCCCTGTACTCATTAGGCTTCTGTGACATCATCACTATGTCCGGCCCCTTTGTTTACGTTCAGCTTTCCGCCAGTGAACCTCCTTTCTGACGGCTTCATGGGGTCAGGGATGGAGCCCTGTGCGGGGTCAGGGGGGTCGGGGGTGGAGCCCTGTGTGGGGTCAGGGGGAGGAGCCCTGTGCGGGGTTAGGGGGAGGAGCCCTGTGCGGGGTCGGGGGCGGAGCCCTGTGTGGGGTCAGGGGGAGGAGCCCTGTGCAGGGTCGGGGGCGGAGCCCTGTGCGGAGCCACATTCATGACAGCTTTGCAGACCTCCGTATGCCAGGGGGCAGTATTTCTTTAAGAATTGGTCAGTCTGCCAGAAAGGTTTTTATAGTGGTGGCACTTGGAACTACCTGAATTAGGGGAAGGTCATTCTAAAGGACCCTACCACCAGAAAAGTGCTGGTGCTTCAATGACATGTTATAGAAAGAAACAGAGTAACATTGTTTATAAACATTGATCAGACGGAAGATGGAGAGATACAAAGTAACATTGTTTATAAACATTGATCAGACGGAAGATGGAGAGATACAAAGTAACATTGTTTATAAACATTGATCAGACAGGAGATGTCCTGGAACGGGCAGGTAAGGGTTTATGGATGATGGGGGGGGGGGGGGGCATAGAAAGGTAGTGGGGGGCATTTTGAACCCTAATGCAGAGAATGGTAAAAAAAAAAAAACACCCCCCCCCCCCCCGCGTCACTTTAATGATTATTTTACTGTTTTTCTCACCATCATTTATTTTTCATTGTTATTTATTTTATTTATTTGTTTTTTTTTAGTGTTGCATTAAGAAAAAGCTGAGGATTGGGAATGGATCGAGTCACGTCGGCTCGTCCCGGTTGGAGGTTTGATTTATTTTCTATCGTTCGGTATTGTGGGAGAATTTTGAAGATGGTGAATGCGCAGCGTGGAGATGAGAGCGGATCCGAGCGTGGCCCCCCCTCCCCCCCTCCTTCTCTGAAGCGCGCCCCCCTCCCCCCCCCTTCTCTGAAGCGCGCCTTTCACAGCCCAGCTAATTACACACAGGGGATTTTTGTTACTGATCAAATGATACATCACAGTGTTTAGCCCCTCTGCCCCGGGGGGGGGGGGGAGGGGGGGCTGTGTGAATTTCTGTGGATTCATTATGCTGCATTTCCCATGGTGCACCACTCCGCGCCGCGCACACGCCTTTGTGAAAACATTGGCCCTCATCACATCGCCGCTGGCTTTTTCTCAGCCGAGCTTCCAGTAAATTCGATTGTTTTCACAGAGGACGAGGCGGCTCCGGGGATGAGAAATTATCCTCCGAAACCCGAGGATCGAATTACAGGAAGACGATCGCAACCTTCCAGGGTTTTCCTTTAGGTTTTAAGTCGTTCGTGAAAATGTAGCAAAATGCAGTTTGAACCTTCCTGAAAAAAAGGTCGGTGTGTGAGGACGGCGATCGATACGTTTCCTGAGAAGAGTTCCGCACTTCCTGAAGAAAGATCGGTGTGTGACGACGGCGATCGATACGTTTCCTGAGAAGAGTTCCGCACTTCCTGAAGAAAGATCGGTGTGTGAGGACGGCGATCGATACGTTTCCTGAGAAGAGTTCCGCACTTCCTGAAGAAAGATCGGTGTGTGAGGACGGCGATCGATACGTTTCCTGAGAAGAGTTCCGCACTTCCTGAAGAAAGATCGGTGTGTGAGGACGGCGATCGATATGTTTCCTGAGAAGAGTTCCGCACTTCCTGAAGAAAGATCGGTGTGTGAGGACGGCGATCGATACGTTTCCTGAGAAGAGTTCCGCACTTCCTGAAGAAAGATCGGTGTGTGAGGACGGCGATCGATACGTTTCCTGAGAAGAGTTCCGCACTTCCTGAAGAAAGATCGGTGTGTGAGGACGGCGATCGATACGTTTCCTGAGAAGAGTTCCGCACTTCCTGAAGAAAGATCGGTGTGTGAGGACGGCGATCGATACGTTTCCTGAGAAGAGTTCCGCACTTCCTGAAGAAAGATCGGTGTGTGACGACGGCGATCGATACGTTTCCTGAGAAGAGTTCCGCACTTCCTGAAGAAAGATCCGTGTGTGAGGACGGCGATCGATACGTTTCCTGAGAAGAGTTCCGCACTTCCTGAAGAAAGATCGGTGTGTGACGACGGCGATCGATACGTTTCGTGAGAAGAGTTCCGCACTTCCTGAAGAAAGATCGGTGTGTGAGGACGGCGATCGATACGTTTCCTGAGAAGAGTTCCGCACTTCCTGAAGAAAGATCCGTGTGTGAGGACGGCGATCGATACGTTTCCTGAGAAGAGTTCCACACTTCCTGAAGAAAGATCGGTGTGTGAGGACGGCGATCGATACGTTTCCTGAGAAGAGTTCCGCACTTCCTGAAGAAAGATCCGTGTGTGAGGACGGCGATCGATACGTTTCCTGAGAAGAGTTCCACACTTCCTGAAGAAAGATCGGTGTGTGACGACGGCGATCGATACGTTTCCTGAGAAGAGTTCCACACTTCCTGAAGAAAGATCGGTGTGTGACGACGGCGATCGATATGTTTCCTGAGAAGAGTTCCGCACTTCCTGAAAACCTGGCTGGGAACTCTCGGCGGGCACCCGGATCTCGGCTGGCACCGGATCACTCCGCCACGCACGCGCGCTCCCTTGTTTTTTTTTGGGCTGACAAATATTTGCTCGTCTCGGGATCTTTGGGCGACACGACACGACACGGCCAAAGAAAAGCGCCAAAGACGGAAGACGTTCGCACGCCGGGGGAGGGGGAGGGGTGGATTCCGATTCTGGAAGTGGGAACTTTTTGACTTCCATGATTTGTTTTATTTTTTTTAACCTCTTGTTGACCAGCCGCCGTCATTATCCTGCGGCAGGTTTGGCTCGTTCCCGCGAATCGCCGTAGCTGTACGTCGGCTTGGGAAATTACATTTTTTTTTGCCAGAGGCGCACCCATTGGCCAGCGGGGGGGGGGAGCCAATCGGTGAGTTCAGCAGACTCGCTGTCCACCGGCCGCCCGCCATCGTCCCGCCCCCCCCGGCAGCCCATCCCCCCCCCCATACAGTTAGAAAACACAAACAGGGAACACATTTAACCCTTTGATCGCCCCCGATGTTAACCCTTTCCCTGCCAGTGTCATTCATACAGTGACAGTGCATATTTTTAGCACTGATTACTGTATTAGTGTCACTGGTCCCCAAAAAAGTGTAAAAAAAAAATGTCAGGTGTTTGAACTGTCCGCCGCAATGTCACAGTCCCGCTAAAAAAAATGCAGATTATTATTAAATAATAATAAAAATAATAAAAATGCTATAAATCTATCCCCTATTTTGTAGATGCTATAACTTTTGCGCAAACCAATCAATATACGCTTTTTGGGCACACAGGGGGGCCCGGACAGCAAATGGAAGGGGTGCATGTGCTAGGACCAATCCCCTGTAGGCAGAGCTGCGGGGGGGGGGGCGGGGAAGGGGCACATAGGGGGCCCGGACAGTAGATGGGAGGGGTGCATGTGCTAGGACCAATCCCCTGTAGGCAGAGCTGCGGGGGGGGGGAGGGGCACACAGGGGGGCCTGGACAGTAGATGGGAGGGGTGCATGTGCTAGGACCTCCCCTGTAGTGCAGCCGGAGGGAGAAGCTGGCAGCGCTGTGGGGGGAGGCAGAAGAAGATTGGTTTCTGCAATAAGACAGTACAGCCGGCCCTCCTACTCAGCAGGTGATTGGACCCCCCCTTTTGAACTGATAGGGCCCGGGCCCAGTACGGGGGGGGCGGGGGGTTTGGCTGTATTGCCTTAGCAGCCCTGAGCTCAGACATGAAACAGAACCCCCCCTGGCTGCTAACCACTGATCTGTAGCTGGCGTGTAGTGAGCGGGTGCCCTTCCCTACAGCTGTGCCCGGGGGCGGCTGTCCCTCCTGCCCACCCCTTGTCCCGGCCCCGCTCAGGTTCAACCACTTTGAACCTCTTGCTGCCCGTGTACCACAGAGGTGCGTCAGAAAAGACGGTGGGCGGTAATGTCCCCACACTGCACATATCTGTCCGTGGGCGGCAGAGCTTTCTGCGCTGAAAGCGCGCTCGTTGCACCGCGACCGAGGTGTCAGAGACAACGCTGGGCCTCTACTAATGATTGGGAGCCAATGGGACTGGCCTGGGATCATGTGACCACTGCTTCCCACCACCGGGTATAAAGAACCTGTTAAAAAGATGCCAGGGCTGGGCACAAAAGGGTTAATAAATACCCCCCTCCCCCCCTCTTCTTCTTCATTCTATGTATATATATCATTGGTGTGTTCATTCTAAATAAAGCTGGAAATGCCCCCTAATGAGTCTGTTTACTGACACCACTGAGCTGCACTAAATGATGACTATAGGTCACAACCAGTTATATAATGCTGGTCACATGACCCACATTCTAGAAAGTAGGCGAAAGCCAAACATTAGACTCTGTGCATCATCGCCACCTTGTGGCCAACAATTATAGAGATATGTAAAAAAAATGCTGAGCTTCTGCCCTGTTCTTCACCGCCACCTTGTGGCCACAAGTGATAGCGCTATGGAGAAAATGGTAAGACATTCGTTTATTGTCCAGAGCTCTGCACTATTTTCTATCGCCATCTTGTGGTGGAATAAGGGTATAGCACGTGTGATTTCCTGTAAAGCACACACTGTACTGTACAGTGTGATGTTGGGAGTGGGACTCGCCTTTTGCACGGATGACCATGTGACCATGTGATCATGTGACCATGTAATGTGTAGTTCTGAACTTGTTGCGGGGAATTCGTATCATTGGATACGTCCCGTCTGTCAGCCAGGGTTATGGGAGAATTCGGCGGTGCTCGCCCCCGGCGGTGCTCCAAGGTGCGGAGCCGGCTCACACATAAAACTGCCAAGTCCAGAATCTGGAGCAGCTCTACATGGCAGCCAATCAGCTTCTAACTTCAGCTTCAGTTAAGAAAAAAATCCTGGAAGCTGATTGGCTCCCATGTAGAGCTGCTCCAGATTTTGCACTTTCCAGTTTTAGTAAATCATCTCCCATAATCTCCGAGCAAATCCCCAGACAAAACCTTTCCTTATAGAATGAGGACGGAACCGATCACCGATGGAACCTTCTAGAGCAACGCTCTCCGCACTTTGGTCCAAGGGCCAGATACAGCCCTTGGGGCATAGTTCCTCCCACTGACACCAATGATGGGACACTATTCCTCCCACTGACACCAATGATGGGGCACTATTCCTCCCACTGACACCAATGATGGGACACTATTCCTCCCACCGACCCCAATGATGGGGCACTATTCCTCCCACTGACACCAATGATGGGGCACTATTCCTCCCACTGATACCAATGATGGGACACTATTCCTCCCACTGACACCAATGATGGGGCACTATGCCTCCCACTGATACCAATGATGGGGCACCATTATTCCCACTGATACCAATGATGGGGCACTATTCATCCCACTGACACCAATGATGGGGCACTATGCCTCCCACTGATACCAATAATGGGGCACTATTCCTCTCACTGATACCAATGATGGGGCATTATTTACTTCCACTGATGCCAGAACATTTTCTTCTCCCACTGGCCACAGTCTGGCTCCCCTGCAGTTGGAAGGACAGATAACTGGCCTCTTTGTTTGGACCCCTGATATAGAGCAATCCTCTACCAGTTCATTTCTCTCTTTGCTCTCACAGACTGGTAGATGGTCCAGTGTGGATGTTCTCTTAGAGCTGTGATTCTCCTTCTCATGGAGACATTTCTGTGTGTGATACGGCTTCAGGTGATTTTTATTTGATAAAGTGAAGATGATAGGAATGAGCAGTGCGTTTCGGGGGTCACCAGTCCCCTTTGTCAGGCCTGGTAGTTACAGAATAAAAGACTGGATAGAACACTGGACCGGGAGGAACCACCTAAAAAGAATCTAATAACATGTAGGAAGGTTCATCTCCGACCCAATCCCTCCACTGGCCTCCATTCAGTGTCCTCCACCTCTCTCTGCCAATCCCTCCACTGGCCTCCATTCCGTGTCCTCCACCCCTCTCTGCCAATCTCCCCACTGGTCTCCATTCAGTGTCCTCCACCCCCCTCTGCCAATCCCTCCACTGACCTCCATTCAGTGTCCTCCACCCCTCTCTGCCAATCCCTCCACTGGCCTCCATTCAGTGTCCTCCACCCCTCTCTACCAATCCCTCCACTGGCCTCCATTCAGTGTCCTCCACCCCTCTCTACCAATCCCTCCACTGGTCTCCATTCAGTGTCCTCCACCCCTCTCTACCAATCCCTCCACTGGCCTCCATTCTGTGTCCTCCACCCCTCTCTACCAATCCCTCCACTGGCCTCCATTCAGTGTCCTCCACCCCTCTCTACCAATCCCTCCACTGGTCTCCATTCAGTGTCCTCCACCTCTCTCTACCAATCCCTCCACTGGCCTCCATTCTGTGTCCTCCACCCCTCTCTACCAATCCCTCCACTGGTCTCCATTCAGTGTCCTCCACCCCTCTCTACCAATCCCTCCACTGGTCTCCATTCAGTGTCCTCCACCCCTCTCTACCAATCCCTCCACTGGCCTCCATTCCGTGTCCTCCACCCCTCTCTACCAATCCCTCCACTGGTCTCCATTCAGTGTCCTCCACCCCTCTCTACCAATCCCTCCACTGGCCTCCATTCAGTGTCCTCCACCCCTCTCTGCCAATCCCTCCACTGGCCTCCATTCAGTGTCCTCCACCCCTCTCTACCAATCCCTCCACTGGTCTCCATTCAGTGTCCTCCACCCCTCTCTGCCAATCCCTCCACTGGCCTCCATTCAGTGTCCTCCACCCCTCTCTGCCAATCCCTCCACTGGCCTCCATTCAGTGTCCTCCACCCCTCTCTACCAATCCCTCCACTGGCCTCCATTCAGTGTCCTCCACCCCTCTCTACCAATCCCTCCACTGGTCTCCATTCAGTGTCCTCCACCCCTCTCTACCAATCCCTCCACTGGCCTCCATTCGTGTCCTCCACCCCTCTCTACCAATCCCTCCACTGGCCTCCATTCAGTGTCCTCCACCCCTCTCTACCAATCCCTCCACTGGTCTCCATTCAGTGTCCTCCACCCCTCTCTGCCAATCCCTCCACTGGCCTCCATTCAGTGTCCTCCACCCCTCTCTACCAATCCCTCCACTGGCCTCCATTCAGTGTCCTCCACCCCTCTCTACCAATCCCTCCACTGGTCTCCATTCAGTGTCCTCCACCCCTCTCTGCCAATCCTTCCACTGACCTCCATTCAGTGTCCTCCATCCCTCTCTGCCAATCCCTCCACTGGCCTCCATTCAGTGTCCTCCACCCCTCTCTACCAATCCCTCCACTGGTCTCCATTCAGTGTCCTCCACCCCTCTCTGCCAATCCCTCCACTGGCCTCCATTCAGTGTCCTCCACCCCTCTCTACCAATCCCTCCACTGGTCTCCATTCAGTGTCCTCCACCCCTCTCTGCCAATCCTTCCACTGACCTCCATTCAGTGTCCTCCATCCCTCTCTGCCAATCCCTCCACTGGCCTCCATTCAGTGTCCTCCACCCCTCTCTACCAATCCCTCCACTGGTCTCCATTCAGTGTCCTCCACCCCTCTCTGCCAATCCCTCCACTGGCCTCCATTCCGTGTCCTCCACCTCTCTCTACCAATCCCTCCACTGGCCTCCATTCAGTGTCCTCCACCCCTCTCTACCAATCCCTCCACTAACCTCCATTCCGTGTCCTCCACCCCTCTCTACCAATCCCTCCACTAACCTCCATTCAGTGTCCTCCACCCCTCTCTACCAATCCCTCCACTAACCTCCATTCCGTGTCCTCCACCCCTCTCTACCAATCCCTACACTGGCCTCCATTCAGTGTCCTCCATCCCTCTCTACCAATCCCTCCACTGGCCTCCATTCAGTGTCCTCCACCCCTCTCTACCAATCCCTCCACTAACCTCCATTCAGTGTCCTCCACCTCTCTCTACCAATCCCTCCACTAACCTCCATTCAGTGTCCTCCACCCCTCTCTACCAATCCCTCCACTGGCCTCCATTCAGTGTCCTCCACCCCTCTCTACCAATCCCTCCACTAACCTCCATTCAGTGTCCTCCACCTCTCTCTACCAATCCCTCCACTAACCTCCATTCAGTGTCCTCCACCCCTCTCTACCAATCCCTCCACTAACCTCCATTCCGTGTCCTCCACCCCTCTCTACCAATCCCTCCACTAACCTCCATTCAGTGTCCTCCACCCCTCTCTACCAATCCCTCCACTAACCTCCATTCCGTGTCCTCCACCCCTCTCTACCAATCCCTACACTGGCCTCCATTCAGTGTCCTCCATCCCTCTCTACCAATCCCTCCACTGGCCTCCATTCAGTGTCCTCCACCCCTCTCTACCAATCCCTCCACTAACCTCCATTCAGTGTCCTCCACCTCTCTCTACCAATCCCTCCACTAACCTCCATTCAGTGTCCTCCACCCCTCTCTACCAATCCCTCCACTGGCCTCCATTCCGTGTCCTCCACCCCTCTCTACCAATCCCTCCACTGGCCTCCATTCAGTGTCCTCCACCTCTCTCTACCAATCCCTCCACTGATCTCCATTCAGTGTCCTCCACCCCTCTCTACCAATCCCTCCACTGGCCTCCATTCCGTGTCCTCCACCCCTCTCTACCAATCCCTCCACTGGCCTCCATTCAGTGTCCTCCACCCCTCTCTACCAATCCCTCCACTGGTCTCCATTCAGTGTCCTCCACCCCTCTCTGCCAATCCTTCCACTGACCTCCATTCAGTGTCCTCCATCCCTCTCTGCCAATCCCTCCACTGGCCTCCATTCAGTGTCCTCCACCCCTCTCTACCAATCCCTCCACTGGTCTCCATTCAGTGTCCTCCACCCCTCTCTGCCAATCCTTCCACTGACCTCCATTCAGTGTCCTCCATCCCTCTCTGCCAATCCCTCCACTGGCCTCCATTCAGTGTCCTCCACCCCTCTCTACCAATCCCTCCACTGGTCTCCATTCAGTGTCCTCCACCCCTCTCTGCCAATCCCTCCACTAACCTCCATTCCGTGTCCTCCACCCCTCTCTACCAATCCCTCCACTAACCTCCATTCAGTGTCCTCCACCCCTCTCTACCAATCCCTCCACTAACCTCCATTCCGTGTCCTCCACCCCTCTCTACCAATCCCTACACTGGCCTCCATTCAGTGTCCTCCATCCCTCTCTACCAATCCCTCCACTGGCCTCCATTCAGTGTCCTCCACCCCTCTCTACCAATCCCTCCACTAACCTCCATTCAGTGTCCTCCACCTCTCTCTACCAATCCCTCCACTAACCTCCATTCAGTGTCCTCCACCCCTCTCTACCAATCCCTCCACTGGCCTCCATTCAGTGTCCTCCACCCCTCTCTACCAATCCCTCCACTAACCTCCATTCAGTGTCCTCCACCTCTCTCTACCAATCCCTCCACTAACCTCCATTCAGTGTCCTCCACCCCTCTCTACCAATCCCTCCACTAACCTCCATTCCGTGTCCTCCACCCCTCTCTACCAATCCCTCCACTAACCTCCATTCAGTGTCCTCCACCCCTCTCTACCAATCCCTCCACTAACCTCCATTCCGTGTCCTCCACCCCTCTCTACCAATCCCTACACTGGCCTCCATTCAGTGTCCTCCATCCCTCTCTACCAATCCCTCCACTGGCCTCCATTCAGTGTCCTCCACCCCTCTCTACCAATCCCTCCACTAACCTCCATTCAGTGTCCTCCACCTCTCTCTACCAATCCCTCCACTAACCTCCATTCAGTGTCCTCCACCCCTCTCTACCAATCCCTCCACTGGCCTCCATTCCGTGTCCTCCACCCCTCTCTACCAATCCCTCCACTGGCCTCCATTCAGTGTCCTCCACCTCTCTCTACCAATCCCTCCACTGATCTCCATTCAGTGTCCTCCACCCCTCTCTACCAATCCCTCCACTGGTCTCCATTCAGTGTCCTCCACCCCTCTCTGCCGATCCCTCCACTGGTCTCCATTCAGTGTCCTCCACCCCTCTCTGCCGATCCCTCCATTGGCTTCTGATTGCCCATCAAATAAAATTCAAAATACTAACAAAGTTATTTCCAAATCTGCCCCGAGATACATCACCGATCTTGTCTCTAAATATCACCCAAACGGTCCCCTCTGCTCCTCCCAAGACCTCCTGCTCTCTAGCTCCCTTGTTACCTCCTCCCATGCTCGCCTCCAGGACTTCTCCAGAGCCTCTCCCATCCTCTGGAACTCCTTACCCCAATCTGTCCGACTATCTCTTACTCTTGCTGCCTTTAGGCGATCCCTGAAAACTCATCTCTGCAGGCAAAACTATCCCCCCACCCCCACCTAACAACTGAACTTTTAATTCTTCCATCAGCTCATACCTCACAGTTATTACCTTTTGTGCCACTAGCCCCTCCCACTTTAATTGTAAGCTCTTATGAGCCGGGCCCTCCTTACCCTCTTGTGTTTTATTGTATTGTAATGTCTCCTTTTATATTGTAAAGTGCTGCACAAAGTGTTGGTGCTCTATAAACCCTGTATAATAATAATAATAATAATAATAATAATAATAACCCCTTTTATACTCCGGGCACAAAAAGTCACACGCGGCTTCCTTATACAGAGCGTCCGGAAAGTATTCACAGCACTTCACTTTTTCCACATTTTGTTATGGGAGGAGCCTGTGATACTTATGTCCATGCGAGGAGTCTGTGATACTTATGTCCATGGGAGGAGTCTGTGATACTTATGTACATGGGAGGAGCCTGTGATACTTATGTACATGGGAGGAGCCTGTGATACTTATGTACATGGGAGGAGTCTGTGATACTTATGTACATGGGAGGAGCCTGTGATACTTATGTACATGGGAGGAGCCTGTGATAATTCTGTACATGGGAGGAGCCTGTGATACTTATGTACATGGGAGGAGTCTGTGATACTTATGTCAAAAAATAAGAAACCGCGCTAAAAAAGTGATGCATGAGTCCAATATAACAGTCCTATGATCATGGATGTGTGATCCCGATATCACTCCGGGTCAGAAGATTTTTTCCAAGAGAAATAATGATGGATAAACAGAACCAGCAAAAGACACTCCAACTTCAGTTGTGCTTACCAGAAGTAAGATTATGAGGGCGAGTGGCTTAAACCCAGCCTGGGCCTTTAGATGTATCCTCCAGATGGAACAGGAGGGGCGCCATCATCCCGTGTATTTCGTGGATATAGTACAAAAATATAAAAAGTATATATAGTGTAATATTGTTATGACATATACCACACCAAACAAAAAAAGGAAGGTGACCACCCAAAAAACTTTAAATCACATGTGATCATAAATCATATGCTACTAGCTAAACCAGTGAAGTGAGTGTCATGCAATCATGCACACACAAGTGAAAAAATATTATTGAAAAAATATTAAATAAGATGAGTAGAAAAATTGTGAAAGCTAACGACGTCTTCCAAATCTGCTTGCCAGATGTAGGATAAGTGGTCGGCTTAAAGAATACTCCCAGTGAAAACTTGTAAAAATGTATTTTGTGGTGACGTTAGGTGACGTTAGCACGCCCCTCCCACCCCTGGGAGGGGCGTGCTAACGTCACCACATTCCGCTATTGAGGACGGGAGTGTGTCCGGAGGCCGGCCGGCTCCGTATTTCGTCTCTTTATTCGATTGCTTTTATTCGACCATTGTAAGTGCTTTTTCGTTTCTTAATAAATGTGATTTAGTCAGTATTACACTATCTGGCTCTCCATTATTCACATGCCGCCGAGTCGGGACGGAGAAGACAGGATGTGACATACCATTTCGGCTGGGAGTGTTTGTGTACCTAATACATCTGCTTATGTGCCTTTCCTGTCTGGTAAGGGGACAACCCTAATGCCGCGTACACACGGTCCTACTTTTCGTCTACAAAAGTCCAACAGACGCTGATGGACTAAAGCTGGCTGGTAATCCGATCGTGTGTGGGCTTCTCCGGACTTTCAACTGACTTTTTTAGCCTCAAATCCGACGTACTTTAGATTTGAAACATGTTTTAAAACTTTACTTCGTAACTACGACGGACCCCGAAATCCGCTCGTCTGTGTGCTAGTCCGACGGACAAAAAGCCACGCTAGGGCACCTATTGGCTACTGGCTATGAACTTCCTTATTTTAGTCCGGTGTACGTCATCACGTACGAATCCGTTAGACTTTTGTGTGGTCGTGTGTAGGCAAGTCCGTTCGTTAGAAAGTAGGCCGCAAGTCCGCCGCAAGTCCACCGAAAGTCTGCCGGAAGTCTGTCGGACAGGCTGTCCGACTTTTGTAGACGAAAAGTACGACCGTGTGTACGCGGCATAAAGGTTTGCCTTATTTATCCTCTGGTGGCGGTTCTTATGCTTCTACATATCTGCATATGAGGGATGGCCCTCTGGTAAGCAGTTTGTATCACTAATAATACTGGTTATTAGTTTTATTCTATTCTTCCATACATTTTTACAAGTTTTCACTGGGAGTATTCTTTAAGCCGACCACTTATCCTACATCTGGCAAGCAGATTTGGAAGACGTCGTTAGCTTTCACAATTTTTCTACTCATCTTATTTAATATTTTTTCAATAATATTTTTTCACTTGTGTGTGCATGATTGCATGACACTCACTTCACTGGTTTAGCTAGTAGCATATGATTTATGATCACATGTGATTTAAAGTTTTTTGGGTGGTCACCTTCCTTTTTTTGTTTGGTGTGGTATATGTCATAACAATATTACACTATATATACTTTTTATATTTTTGTACTATATCCACGAAATACACGGGATGATGGCGCCCCTCCTGTTCCATCTGGAGGATACATCTAAAGGCCCAGGCTGGGTTTAAGCCACTCGCCCTCATAATCTTACTTCTGGTAAGCACAACTGAAGTTGGAGTGTCTTTTGCTGGTTCTGTTTATCCATCATTATTTCTCTTGGAAAAAATCTTCTGACCCGGAGTGATATCGGGATCACACATCCATGATCATAGGACTGTTATATTGGACTCATGCATCACTTTTTTAGCGCGGTTTCTTATTTTTTGATTCTTGTTGGTGGACTACACTTGTAACCGCAGCTGGTGTTTATATTTTATACTTTTTATTTATTATTTCCTATCCTTTTATTTACTGAGCAGTTTTTTTCTTTTTCACTGTGATACTTATGTACACGGGAGGAGTCTGTGATAATTATGTACATGGGAGGAGTCTGTGATACTTATGTACATGGGAGGAGCGTGTGATACTTATGTCCATGGGAGGAGCCTGTGATAATTATGTACATGGGAGGAGTCTGTGATAATTATGTACATGGGAGGAGCCTGTGATTCTTATGTCCATGGGAGGAGCCTGTGATACTTACGTACATGGGAGGAGCCTGTGATACTTATGTACATGGGAGGAGCCTGTGATACTTATGTACATGGGAGGAGCCTGTGATAATTATGTACATGGGAGGAGTCTGTGATACTTATGTACATGGGAGGAGCCTGTGATACATATGTATATGGGAGGAGCCTGTGATAATTATGTACATGGGAGGAGTCTGTGATACATATGTATATGGGAGGAGCCTGTGATAATTATGTACATGGGAGGAGTCTGTGATACATATGTATATGGGAGGAGCCTGTGATACTTATGTACATCGGAGGAGTCTGTGATACTTATGTACATGGGAGGAGCCTGTGATACTTATGTACATGGGAGGAGCCTGTGATACTGATGTACATGGGAGGAGCCTGTGATACTTATGTACATGGGAGGAGCCTGTGATACATATGTATATGGGAGGAGCCTGTGATAATTATGTACATGGGAGGAGTCTGTGATACATATGTATATGGGAGGAGCCTGTGATAATTATGTACATGGGAGGAGTCTGTGATACATATGTATATGGGAGGAGCCTGTGATACTTATGTACATCGGAGGAGTCTGTGATACTTATGTACATGGGAGGAGCCTGTGATACTTATGTACATGGGAGGAGCATGTGATACTTATGTACATGGGAGGAGCCTGTGATACTGATGTACATGGGAGGAGCCTGTGATACTGATGTACATGGGAGGAGTCTTTGATACTTATGTACATGGAAGGAGCCTGTGATACATCTGTACATGGGAGGAGCCTGTGATACTGATGTACATGGGAGGAGCCTGTGATACTTATGTACATGGGAGGAGCCTGTGATACTTATGTACATGGGAGGAGCCTGTGATACTTATGTACATGGGAGGAGCCTGTGATACTTATGTACATGGGAGGAGTCTGTGATACATCTGTACATGGGAGGAGCCTGTGATACTTATGTACATGGGAGGAGCATGTGATACTTATGTACATGGGAGGAGTCTGTGATACTTATGTACATGGGAGGAGCCTGTGATACTGATGTACATGGGAGGAGCCTGTGATACTTGTGTACATGGGAGGAGCCTGTGATACTTATGTACATGGGAGGAGCCTGTGATACTGATGTACATGGGAGGAGCCTGTGATACTTATGTACATGGGAGGAGCCTGTGATACTTATGTACATAGGAGGAGTCTGTGATACTTCTGTACATGGGTTTTTTTCCTTTTTTATATTTAAAACATTTGCAAAGATTTCAAACAAACTTCTTAGTTCTTAGCAGGAAGTGACGAAAATTAAGAATGAGAAGAAGGCTTGGAACTCACGCCGCTAAGAGGAAGCATAGGGGCAGGTAGTCCCCACTCCACGTACACGGCTGGATTAGCTTGGTGCCGGCTTAGAGGCACCTGAAACATGTGAGTTCAATTGTGTGTTTTTTGACTTTTTTAATAAAAGTATAGTTACATACTACACCATGATGGCTATCTATATGTTTCGTGAGAACCAATAGAGCAAGAGGCATTAGTACACTCTTTGGAAAGGCTCCTGTCGGACCCATCAACAACGGAGTGGTTATCCGAAATTAATGAACCAAAAGCACATAATCGTTTATATCTGGTGAGTGGCCATTTATATCTGGTGAGTGGCCATTTATATCTGGTGAGTGGCCATTTATATCTGGTGAGTGGCCATTTATATCTGGTGAGTGGCCGTTTATATCTGGTGAGTGGCCGTTTATATCTGGTGAGTGGCCGTTTCACTAGGTGGTGATGTAGTCACTATAATGGTGGAAGTGGAAGCACTTAAATACTACTGGGGAACGTCACCATTGGAAGGAATTGATCACTCACTGTGGACATTCACTGTATTTTGCTATACACATTATTTTTTTATGTATAGACTCAATGGACTGAGTTGTTTGATCACATAATAGAAATATTTGTAAATTTTGGTTTATTTTCAACCTTATCCTCAATTTTTCTATTTGACTCATATTTTTTTTCACATTTTTGTTGTATATTTTATACATTTGGCACTTGCACTTTAATCCTTGATAACTATTTGTTGTTAATATTGCACAAAGATATTTTTTACATAGGGGTATTTATATTGTGGTGAAGTTTGGGCACCTATATAAATTGTCACCACGAAGAATAATACCCGCAAGGAGTTCACACATAAATAGATTTAAATATATTTTTTTGGTTATTAGAAGTGTTATGGTGTTAATTCATTTTTTAGGAGTTAGCGCAATCTGATTGCAGCAAACTAGACTATGGGGCTCATACTTGGTTGATAGTTTTTAGCACAATTTTTCCTATAACATTATGGGGGATGTTTGTAGAATTTTGAGGAAAATAATGAATTGAATCTATTTTGGAATAAGGCTGTGACATAACAAAATGTGGAAAAAGTGAAGCTCTGTGAGTACTTTCCGGGTGCTCTGTATGTCCTCTGTGGAGGTTTTTATCGGGGGCGGAATGTTCTGGCGTCCCCTGGCAGCGCTGTTATCAGACATTCCTGCGGAGAGCGCTCTTGTGACACTCGGCGCACATTTTCCATGAGGTCAGAGAGAGACGAGTCACCCGGGAGATCGGTGAGATACGATTGTATTCTCAGCACAATACACACAACAATCAGACACACATCGGGGGGCGTCCCCTGTGATAGAAATATTTCTATATCATGTAGTCACATGGTCAGCCTTGTCTGTCTTAAAGCACAACTCCGCGCTCCGCCCAATTCAAGTTTTTTTTTTTTTTTTCGATGTTGTGGGGCGAAGCAAACATTTTCGTCTGCAACCCCAGGAAGGAGTTTTCCCTCACTTCCTGTCCCTGTGACACCGTGCAAGAAACTACACTACAGGTGGTGTCCAGGACAGAAGGGCAAAGACATCAATAAACATTGTCAGAGGTTCTAACTCCTCCCCACTAATATGTGTCCCCAATGGAGAGATTTTCCATCACTTCCTGTCCTAACAAAGGGGACCCCCCCCATAAAAAATGGAGTTGAGACACAAACTACTGCAGGAAATCTCCCCATTGTGGGAGGGGCAGAGACACAAACTACTGCAGGAAATCTCCCCATTGTGGGAGGGGGAGAGACACAAACTACTGCGGGAGATCTCCCCATTGTGGGAGGGGGAGAGACACAAACTACTGCGGGAGATCTCCCCATTGTGGGAGGGGCAGAGACACAAACTACTGCAGGAGATCTCCCCATTGTGGGAGGGGCAGAGACACAAACTACTGCAGGGGATCTCCCCGTTGTGGGAGGGGGAGAGACACAAACTACTGCAGGAGATCTCCCCGTTGTGGGAGGGGGAGAGACACAAACTACTGCAGGAAATCTCCCCATTGTGGGAGGGGGAGAGACACAAACTACTGCAGGAAATCTCCCCATTGTGGGAGGGGCAGAGACACAAACTACTGCAGGAAATCTCCCCATTGTGGGAGGGGGAGAGACACAAACTACTGCAGGAAATCTCCCCATTGTGGGAGGGGCAGAGACATAACTTACTGCAGGAAATCTCCATTGTGGGAGGGGCAGAGACACAAACTACTGCAGGAGATCTCCCCGTTGTGGGAGGGGGAGAGACACAAACTACTGCAGGAAATCTCCCCGTTGTGGGAGGGGGAGAGACACAAACTACTGCAGGAGATCTCCCCGTTGTGGGAGGGGGAGAGACACAAACTACTGCAGGAAATCTCCCCGTTGTGGGAGGGGGAGAGACACAAACTACTGCAGGAAATCTCCCCATTGTGGGAGGGGGAGAGACACAAACTACTGCAGGAAATCTCCCCATTGTGGGAGGGGCAGAGACACAAACTACTGCAGGAAATCTCCCCATTGTGGGAGGGGGAGAGACACAAACTACTGCAGGAAATCTCCCCATTGTGGGAGGGGCAGAGACATAACTTACTGCAGGAAATCTCCATTGTGGGAGGGGCAGAGACACAAACTACTGCAGGAGATCTCCCCGTTGTGGGAGGGGCAGAGACACAAACTACTGCAGGAGATCTCCCCGTTGTGGGAGGGGGAGAGACACAAACTACTGCAGGAGATCTCCCCGTTGTGGGAGGGGGAGAGACACAAACTACTGCAGGAGATCTCCCCGTTGTGGGAGGGGGAGAGACACAAACTACTGCAGGAAATCTCCCCATTGTGGGAGGGGGAGAGACACAAACTACTGCAGGAAATCTCCCCATTGTGGGAGGGGCAGAGACATAACTTACTGCAGGAAATCTCCATTGTGGGAGGGGCAGAGACACAAACTACTGCAGGAGATCTCCCCGTTGTGGGAGGGGGAGAGACACAAACTACTGCAGGAAATCTCCCCGTTGTGGGAGGGGGAGAGACACAAACTACTGCAGGAGATCTCCCCGTTGTGGGAGGGGGAGAGACACAAACTACTGCAGGAAATCTCCCCGTTGTGGGAGGGGGAGAGACACAAACTACTGCAGGAAATCTCCCCATTGTGGGAGGGGGAGAGACACAAACTACTGCAGGAAATCTCCCCATTGTGGGAGGGGCAGAGACACAAACTACTGCAGGAAATCTCCCCATTGTGGGAGGGGGAGAGACACAAACTACTGCAGGAAATCTCCCCATTGTGGGAGGGGCAGAGACATAACTTACTGCAGGAAATCTCCATTGTGGGAGGGGCAGAGACACAAACTACTGCAGGAGATCTCCCCGTTGTGGGAGGGGCAGAGACACAAACTACTGCAGGAGATCTCCCCGTTGTGGGAGGGGGAGAGACACAAACTACTGCAGGAGATCTCCCCGTTGTGGGAGGGGGAGAGACACAAACTACTGCAGGAGATCTCCCCGTTGTGGGAGGGGGAGAGACACAAACTACTGCAGGAGATCTCCCCGTTGTGGGAGGGGCAGAGACACAAACTACTGCAGGAAATCTCCCCATTGTGGGAGGGGCAGAGACACAACCTCTTTGGGGGGTTTATCTCAGGAACGGAGGAGTCTCTGACTGGCTGATTCCATTGGGTGCAATACATGATTTGTGGAATATTGAAACACAATGATACAAATCACAGAGATGATGGCGGATAATAGATGGAGTGCAGAATCCGCCCACTTTCTCAGGTAAGTTCATTGTCCACCTTTTGTAAGGATGTGATTGGACAGATCAGAAAGGGGCGGTCCATTCGGAGAGTTTGTTCAGTATATAAGGTGCTGTGGATGAGATCGGCGCTCGGTTCCACTATGGGGGTACATTCCTTTTTATTTCTTGTCCTTGTCCCTCCTGGCTCCTCCCCCCGCGTCGGTCGGTGAAACGATTTGGTGTCACTTCCAGACTTGCCGCCATTGTTGGTGGAAGTTCATTGGGTAATCTTTGGAGGAGTTTCGCTGACCGGGTTGTGGGACGGGGGGGGGGGGGTGGAGGGGCGTCCGGGCAGGTTCCAGATCTAGGACAGCTCGTCCTTCCAGGACAGGTGACACGACTTGCAGAGGATATGGCCGTCCAGGGGGTAGCAGCCGCTCTCCGTCGGCTCCAGGGACAGGAGCACCCGACATTTCTGAAAGACACAAGAAGGCGGGTTACGGGCCGAGATTAGCCACCAAGGATATAAATCTACTCTGTGAGCACCGAATGTCTTTACACACCCAGATATTACCTTGTAAAAGTAGCTGTGACATCATCACTGTGTTGTACATAGCCTGTGCAGAGAGCAGAGCTGTGGGAGGGACCCAGCAGGGTCCACCCACAATAGGAAACCTACAGGAGGGGGCGGAGACAAGACCAGCCCCCCCTGCACATAGAGAAAGCAGAGCTGTGGGAGGGACCCAGCAGGCTCCACCCACTACAAGCTGCCTGCATCCTGTGCTGTTCAAATGCAAACCATTGGAAGAATAGAGATTCTAAATTTGGCCACTAGATGGAGCCAAGTTTGACAGCCATTTCCCATAATACTTAGCCCCATCTAGTGGTCAAATGCGGCATTGATTTATAAAGATTTTCATAACCATTCGCCCTGTGAAAGTGCATGTACATTCGTCCTATGTGAACAGGGCAAAATAACGAATGTCAATAGGCCTAGATTCTCTGCTGTTCAAAAATAAACCATTAGTGTAAAGTAGAAAATAATGCATTTGTCCTCTAGATGGAGCCAAGTATCACAGTAATTTGCTATAATACTTGGCTCCATCTAGAGGCAAAGTTCAGAATTTTCTATTTTACACTAATGGCTTACTTTCGAACAGCAGAGAATCCAGGCCTATTTACATTCGTTCTATTCGAACAGGGCAAAATAACGAATGTACGTGCACTTTCAGTGGGCGATTGGCTATGCAAATTATTATTATTTTTTTTTAAATCAGTCCCTTTAAATCCAAAAAAAACCCTTAATGTCACATCTCCATTGATATGGAACCTCACAGTCACACTTACCTCACAGCGATAACAATTCTCGTGGAAGTTGCGCCCGATACATTCGATCTTATAGGAGTCCTGCCCGTCCCTGGGGATGATCGGCTCCTCGCACACATTACAGATCGGGGCGTATTTCCTGCAGGATATCACAGAAGAGATAAAGTTCACTGTGCTGTGCGCTCACCCAGGAATTCCATCGCATCAGGGCCACATTATACAACCCCCCTCCTCCACCAGTGATTCCATGCCCCCCTCCCCCACCCCTTCACCACCCATTCCATGCCCCACTCCCCCACCCCTGCACCACCCATTTCATGCCTCACCCATTCAATGCCCACCTTCCCCACCCCTGCACCACCTATTCCATGCCCACCTTCCCCACCACTGCACCACCCATTCCATGGCCCACCCCTGGAACACCCATTCCATGCCCACCTCCCCCACCACCCATTCCATGCCCCCCTGCACCACCCATTCCATGCCCACCTCCCCCACCACCCATTCCATGCCCCACTCCCCCACCCCTGCACCACCCATTCCATGCCCCACTCCCCCACCCCTGCACCACCCATTCCATCCCCCACCCCTGCACCACCCATTCCATGCCCCCCTCCCCCAACCCTGCACCACCCATTCCATGCCCCACTCCCCCACCCTTGCACCACCTATTCCACATCCCCCACCCCCACCCCTGCACCACCCATTCCATGCTATCCTGCCACACCCCTGCACCACCGATTCCATGCCCACCTTCCCCACACCTGCACCACCCATTCCATGCCCCACTCTCCCACCCCTGCACCACCCATTCCATGCCCCACTCTCCGACCCCTGCACCACCCATTCCACGCCCTCCTGCACCACCCATTCTGTGCCCCGAACAGTGCAACTCACAGCAACCTCAGGAGAGGAGTGTTGCATACAGGGAAGTCTACAGCTTCCTCTTTGTTTGTTAAGGGCTGAATACAACATATAATCATCTTTATTGTCTCTTGCCGATGTTTAGAAATTATACTTTATATAAACTAATACTGTAAACTAGGGTTGCAATGATCACACAAATCGCACTGCAAAGAATTGCATGCGATTTCCCCTGTGGGTGTGTATAGAAAGGGAAAAGCGCCATCTAGTGGGCAGTTTATTAAAAATGTTAGAACTCACAGTACATATCTAACAAAATGCAAAATCTACATAAGTGTCCTGGTCCTGCCGATGATAGCAAATCACAGGCATTGGAGGAAAAGTTCCGGGACCCTGTGGGGATAGGGCGGAAGTGATGTCAGCTGGGGGGGGGGGGGGGCGGACCGAATCTACATCTCCTCCAGCCCTGTGAGCACCTCCAGCGGCTGTGATTTGCTGTCATCGGCGGGACCGGGACACCTATGAAGATTTCGCATGTGGCCAGATATGTACTGTGAGTTCTAACATTTGTAATAAACTGCCCACTAGATGGCGCTTTTCCCTCTCTATACACACAGGACAAGTGGGGGAGATTGCATGCGATTTTTGCAGCGTGATTCTTTGCAGCGCGATTTGCACAGATTTTTTTTTTTTTTGTATTGACGCAAATCGCACTACAAAGTATTGGTAGCAATTGATGCAAGTACAGCTACTCGCACAAATGCTTGATATCGGCACTGATGTCTGGATCAGTATCGGCACATCCCTACTGTATACAATGTCTCCATTCTTCCAATATTCTTCTTTTAGTCTAATACAAGGGGAACCCATGACGGGTATTTTGTAGAACTTTTCTAAATCGGAAGAAAGGGCCCTGTTTTATGTTCTAGCAGAGAGAGAGGGGAGGGGGGGAGGGTGTCCCTCCTCTGAGTCATTCAGCTGTGTGTGTAGTGTGAGCTTCGTTCCTCATGAACTGTTCATAGAAGCCGATAAGGACAGTTAATACGGATTTGTACAATTATTTCTTGCAGATTTCCCGTTAATGTTTTTCACTAGTTGCCCCGGTGTCTTACCCCCCCCCCCCCCACACACACACACACACACACCCACCCCCCCCCCCCATCCCCCCCATTGTACCTGTAATAATCCTGCGCACAATGAACGTCGTTGTATTCGTCCACAGCGAAGCTCTCGTCGGCGATCGTCCGGTGGCACACCACACACCTGAAGCACTCGGGGTGGTAGCTGTTCCCCATGGCTCGCACTATGTGCTGCATGATCAGCGTCTGGCAGGTGGCGCATTTCTCCAGCGTGTCCTGCGGGGGGGAGGAAGAGAGACACCCCGGATTTATCACCCGCCATCATGGATCGACACCCCCCCCCCTCAATGTTCACACCATGGACACACGCCGCCATCTTTAATGATAATACGATTACTCAGCTCTGTGATTGGCTGCCTCGATCGTTCCTAATAATACAGATTGCTCAACGTTTTCACGGGTCACGCCCCAAATCTAAGTCCCCTCCTCCAACCTCGATAATTAAACCCGATAATTAAAATCTCATAAAAGCTTCAATATCTATCCAAACCAACAATGAAAGATATTGCAGCTTACTAGTCCTTGGTGTGGAGGCCGCATTCGTTTTTTTTTTTGCCTGCTAATCCTCTAAATGACACACTTCCTGTCCCTGGGTGGCTACGTCACTCCCCCCGCTGTGTCTATGGGGGGGGCCATGGTTGTCACCCCAGGCTGCTTTCCTGATATGGACTACAAAACATGTCTGTATCTCTTCACCTCCATCACATGTGGGGGGGGGGGGGCAGGGCAGGGCAGGGGGTAGTTTACAGAAGATAGCTGGGGAAGAAGACATTCTTTGGTGCAGCTCACAGGCTCTCAGGATTACCGTTTTTACCGGCACACCTGAGAAACGATCCAGCGGTTCAAGTGGCTGGCCATAGAGGTTACCGGAGACCAGATCGTCTCTGCTCACCTCTATGACACTGCAGAACCGGAGAGATGTCACTTCTGGTCTAGGGGGTGGAAGTAAACCATTTTTTTTAAGCAAAAGATCAAAAAATTTTTTTTTTTTTTAGATCTTTTGCTTTTAAAGGTCTTCTTGACCCCCAAATCAAAGAAGAGTACCTGTCACATGCCTATTGCTGTCACAAGGATGTTTACATTACTTCTAATAGGAATAAAAGAGATAAAAATTTTTAAAAAATTAAAGGGACAGTGTAGAAATAACAAAATATAATAAATAAGATTTTTTTTTTTAAACGCCCCCATCCCTCTGTGCTCGCATGCAAAAGTGAACGCATATGAACAGTATCTCACAAAAGTAAGTACACCCCTCAGTCACATGTTTGTAAATCTTTTCTTCTATCTTTTCATGTGACAACACTGAAGAAATGACACTTGTCTACAATGTAAAGTAGTGAGTGTACAGCTTGTATAACAGTGTAAATTTGCTGTCCCCTCAAAATAACTCAACACACCAGACCTAAACCCTATTGATCATCTGTGGGACATCCTCAAACGGAAGGTGGAGGAGCGCAAGGTCTCTAACATCCACCAGCTCTGTGATGTCATCATGGAGGAGGGGAAGAGGACTCCAGTGACAACCTGTGAAGCTCTGGTGACCTCAATGCCCAAGAGGGTTAAGGAAGTGCTGGAAAATAATGGGGGCCACACAAAATATTGACACTTTGGGCCCAATTTGGAGATTTTCACTTAGGGGTGTACTGACTTTTGTTGTCAGCGGTTTAGACATGAATGGCCGTGTGTTGAGTTATTTTGAGGGGACAGCAAATTTACACTGTTATACAAGCTGTACACTCACTACTTTACATTGTAGACAAGTGTCATTTCTTCAGTGTTGTCACATGAAAAGATTTACACAAATGTGAGGGGTGTACTTACTTTTGTCAGATACTGTATCTCTTCTTTTATTATGGCAGTGAAATGGATTAACAATAAACAGGCCTTTTTTTCTCTTAAAATAGGTGCAGGAACTCAACCACGACCCCCGAAATCCCCTTCTCCCCCACACACATCAAATAGTGAGTGTGGTCAGATTTCACAATGGGCGGGTCCTAAAGAGCATTAAATACCAGGAGTGGATTATGTACAGAGGGAAGAGCTCAGCCTTCTTCCACAGCTGCTTACCTCTGCATCCCTCCTCCACATCTCACTTTGACCCCTCTTCAGCTCTAAACCTCTGCATGCAATCCTCCCCCCCCCCCCCCCAACCCCCTCTTATTCTCCCCCCTCTTTAAAAGCTCCACCATCTTCCACATGCCCAACTTTGGAAGCACCCAGCCGGCTCTAGTACCCTCCCTCACACTGTAGTTCGCCCCGTCTTTCTCACTTGCAGGGAGATCTTCCAGTGTGGGGGGGGGGGGGGGGTGTCGGGATCCACACTTCACCCCGAACACCTGCATCTCCCCTTTTCCCCATCCTGCACTCAGTGGGAGCTGCTCAGGAGATCAGATCTGTGGGAGCCTTTGGGAGACGAGCTGTCACTTGTAAACACAGACGCCGGACTTCAGTGTTTACAAGTGATGGTGGTGAGCAGAGAGCAGAGGGCCTGAGCCAGAGGTGGCGGGACTGAGTTCCACCAATTTCCAGCTATAAAAAAGCCCAGACGATAAAAGTGAATGATGATTGTAACGTGTCGCCCGACTGCGGAGCTCAGAGTGAGCGGGCCCCGTGCTACGCCAGTGGGGGGAAAATAACGATCGTCTCCCCTGCAGATTGTGTAAGTTTTGCCCACTTACAAAGAAATGAAGGGTCTATAATTTTTATCAGAGGTGTATTTTATATGATAGAGACAGAATATCAACCAAACATCCAGAAAACACACAATACAAATGTTATAAATGGAGTTCGGTGAGTAAAATAAGTATTTGACCCCCTTAGTAGTTGGTGGAGAAACCCTTGTTGGTGATCACAGAGGTCAGACGTTTCTTGTAGGTGGTGATCAGTTTCCACACATCTCAGGAGGGATTTTGTCTTCTTTACAGATCTCCTCTAAATCCTGAAGGTTTCTTGGCAACTTGAAGTTTCGGCTCCTCCATACATTTTCTATAGGATTAAGGTCTGGAGACTGGCTAGGCCACTCCATGGTCATTGTCATGCTGGAAGACCCATCCATGATCCATCTTCAATGTTCTGGCTGAGGGAAGAACACTGAACACTGAAGATGGGTCATGGATGGGTCTTCCAGCATGACAATGACCATGGAGTGGCCTAGCCAGTCTCCAGACCTTAATCCTATAGAAAATGTATGGAGGAGATGAAACTTCGAGTTGCCAAGAAACCTTCAGGATTTAGAGGAGATCTGTAAAGAAGACAAAATCCCTCCTGAGATGTGTGGAAACTGATCACCACCTACAAGAAACGTCTGACCTCTGTGATCACCAACAAGGGTTTCTCCACCAACTACCAGGTCATGTTTTGCTTGGGGGTCAAATACTTATTTTACTCCCTGAACTCCATTTATAACATTTGTATTGTGTGTTTTTTCTGGATTTTTGGTTGATATTCTGTCTCTATCATATAAAATACACCTATGATAAAAATTATAGACCCTTCATTTCTATGTAAGTGGGCGAAACTTACACAATCTGCAGGGGAGACAATAGTTATCCCCCCCCCCTCCCCCCACTGTATATGGCGGCTTATAGCGATCTTAGTAAAAAAGACGCGCCGGTGCACAGCGTCTGCGGTCACAAAGGGGTTAATCTCAGGTCAGGTGATGGCGTCGGATGACGTCGATGATTTTGAAATTTTTTATATGATGATTCGAGTTTCTGCGTTTCCGCCCCTCGCCGCTGGATGCGTTTTGGGTGGAATTCGCTGAGTTTGCCGTTCTGCTGCCAAGTACAATAATGTGCGTCTTGTGCCGCGTCTCAGCTGTTCAGCAGCGGGAGGCCCTGGAAACGGCTCCGGGACACGCAGGGCGTGGGATCCAGACAAGTTCAGGTTTATGAACTCAGCAGATTCATACGGAAGGGGGGGAGGGGAGGAGGGAATGTGCGACTGGAGAGATATGAAATATGAGAAGGAAGTAGAAAGTGAAATCTTTGTACAGCAAAATGCCAAGGTCACCGCAGGAGGCAGCAAGGTCAGCACCTAGAACAAACGCTCAGCGCCGATTCTGCTATGTCAGCACACTGTGACCTCATCCTATGATGTCACTCACGCATCATCCAAGGGTCCCATGGGAAAACTGTTGATGCAAGCGGTGCGGAGAACCTCCGACAGAGACTGGAAAATTCTAATCTAAATTCCTTTTTTTCAGATAATTAGAAAAAAGATCTCCCTGTCAGCTGCAGTCTAGAACAGAGCGCCAATCGTCCCGCACAGTCCACATCGGAGCGCCAATCTCTCTCCGCACTCCACAAGAGAACACCAATCTCACTCTCTGTAATCCAGAAGGCCATCTCATCATAACAGCCTAGAACAGAGCACCGCTCCTTCCTTGAAGTCTAGAGCAGAGCACCGCTCCTTCCTTGAAGTCTAAAACCGAGCACCGCTCCTTCTTTGAAGTCTAGAGCAGAGCACCGCTCCTTCCTTGAAGTCTAGAGCAGAGCACCGCTCCTTCCTTGAAGTCTAGAGCAGAGCACCGCTCCTTCCTTGAAGTCTAGAGCAGAGCACCGCTCCTTCCTTGAAGTCTAGAGCAGAGCACCGCTCCTTCCTTGAAGTCTAGAGCAGAGCATCGGTCACTTTGAAAGTTCTAAAACAGAGTGCTGGTCTCTCTCTATAGCCTAGAACAGATCTCCTGTTGTCCCACATGGTCTACATCAGATCACCAATCACTCTCCGCACGAATCGCTCTCTTTGGTCTGGAACGCCATCTCTTGCAACAGTCTAGAACAGAGCGCCAGCCCCTCTCTATTGTCTACAACAGAGCACTAGTCCCTCGCTGCCGTCAAAAACAGTGCCAGTCACTCTCTGGTCTAGAACAGAAAACCAGTCCCCCTTCCCAGTCTAGAACAGGACACCACTTCCTCTCCCCTGTCTAGAATGGAACACCGGTCCCTCTCTCCGGTCTAGAACACCAATCCCTCTCCCCAGTCTAGAAGAGAACATTAGTCCCACTCCCCAGTCAAAAGCATAACACCAATCCTTCACCCCAGTCTAGAACAGAAGACCAGTCCCACTCCCCAGTTTAAAAGAGAACACCAGTCCCTCTCTCCAGTCTAGAGGAGAACACCAGTCCCTCTTTCCAGTGTAGAACAGAACAACCGTCCATCTCTGCAGTCCAGAACAAAGATTCATTCCCTCTCCCCAGTCTAGAACAGAACACCAGTTCCACTCCCTAGTTTGGAACAGAACATCAGTCTCTCTCCTCAGTCTCAAACAAAGCTTCAGTCCCTCTCCCCAGTCTAGAATTGATCGCCAGTCCCTCTCCCCAGTCTAGAATTGATCGCCAGTCCCTCTCCCCGGTCTAGAATTGATCGCCAGTCCCTCTCCCCGGTCTAGAATTGATCGCCAGTCCCTCTCCCTGGTCTAGAATTGATCGCCAGTCCCTCTCCCTGGTCTAGAATTGATCGCCAGTACCTCTCCCCAGTCTAGAACAGAACGCCAGTCCCCTTCCCCAGTCTAGAACTGAACGCCAGTCCCTCTCCTCAGTCTAGAATTGATCGCCAGTCCCTCTCCCCAGTCTAGAATTGATCGCCAGTCCCTCTCCCCGGTCTAGAATTGATCGCCAGTCCCTCTCCCCGGTCTAGAATTGATCGCCAGTCCCTCTCCCCAGTCTAGAATTGATCGCCAGTCCCTCTCCCCGGTCTAGAATTGATCGCCAGTACCTCTCCCCAGTCTAGAATTGATCGCCAGTCCCTCTCCCCGGTCTAGAATTGATCGCCAGTACCTCTCCTCAGTCTAGAATTGAACGCCAGTCCCTCTCCTCAGTCTAGAATTGATCGCCAGTCCCTCTCCCCGGTCTAGAATTGATCGCCAGTACCTCTCCCCAGTCTAGAATTGATCGCCAGTCCCTCTCCCCGGTCTAGAATTGATCGCCAGTACCTCTCCTCAGTCTAGAATTGAACGCCAGTCCCTCTCCTCAGTCTAGAATTGATCGCCAGTCCCTCTCCCCGGTCTAGAATTGATCGCCAGTCCCTCTCCCCGGTCTAGAATTGATCGCCAGTCCCTCTCCCCGGTCTAGAATTGAACGCCAGTCCCTCTCCCCAGTCTAGAATTGAACGCCAGTCCCTCTCCCCAGTCTAGAATTGAACGCCAGTCCCTCTCCCCAGTCTAGAATTGAACGCCAGTCCCTCTCCCCAGTCTAGAATTGAACGCCAGTCCCTCTCCCCAGTCTAGAATTGAACGCCAGTCCCCCTCCTCAGTCTAGAATTGAACGCCAGTCCCTCTCCTCAGTCTAGAATTGAACGCCAGTCCCTCTCCCTAGTCTAGAACAGAACGCCAGTCCCCTTCCCCAGTCTAGAATTGAACACCAGTCCCCCTCCCCAGTCTAGAATTGAACACCAGTCCCCCTCCCCAGTCTAGAATTGAACACCAGTCCCCCTCCCCAGTCTAGAATTGAACACCAGTCCCCCTCCCCAGTCTAGAATTGAACACCAGTCCCCCTCCCCAGTCTAGAATTGAACACCAGTCCCCCTCCCCAGTCTCGAATTGAATGCCAGTCCCTCTCCCCAGTCTAGAATGGAACGACAGTCCCTTACTGAGGCCTAGAACCGGTTCCCCTCCCCTGTCTAGTCATGCCCTGCACACTGGTTCTGGGTACCTTATAGCAATGCTCACAGATGGGCCGTCCATCTTTCTGGTAGTACAGCTGCCCGGCCAGGAGGCGGTGACACTTGCGGCAGGTGAAGCAGCTGGCGTGGTATTGCTTTTTCATGGCCTCGATGGCGGCGGCGGTGGGGAGGATGGCCTTGTGGCAGAACGCGCAGGTCTCTGATGGAAAAGGACAGGAGGTGACACAACATCCAGAACTTACATCCGGATGGATCTGTTCTCTAATTATTATACAGGATTTATAATATTATTATTTACTAATAATAACATAAATCCTGAATAATAATAATATAAATATTGTATAATAATAATAATATAAATATTGTATAATAATAATAATATAAATATTGGATTATAATTTAAATCCTGAATAATAACAATAATAATATAAAATAAAAATATAATATAAACAATAATAATATAAATAGTGTATAATAATAAAATAATAATATAAATCCTGTATAATAATAATAATAATAATGTCTCTATCTCCAGGGTACG